>JAJQKT010000020.1:12490000-12497500 GCA_030512225.1 Rauvolfia tetraphylla | reverse complement strand
CATTAACAGCTAATTCATGTCGAGTAGACCTTGTTGTTGTGAGAATTCTTAATTCATGAGTTGTAGGGAGGGATTTATGTCACCACAAACAGAGACTAAAGCAAGTGTTGGATTCAAAGCTGGTGTTAAAGAGTACAAATTGACTTATTATACTCCTGAATACGAAACCAAAGATACTGATATCTTGGCAGCATTCCGAGTAACTCCTCAACCTGGAGTTCCACCCGAAGAAGCAGGGGCTGCGGTAGCTGCCGAATCTTCTACTGGTACATGGACAGCTGTGTGGACCGATGGACTTACCAGCCTTGATCGTTACAAAGGGCGATGCTACCACATCGAGCCCGTTATTGGAGAAGAAGATCAATATATTGCTTATGTAGCTTACCCCTTAGACCTTTTTGAAGAAGGTTCTGTTACTAACATGTTTACTTCCATTGTAGGTAATGTATTTGGGTTCAAAGCCCTACGCGCTCTACGTCTGGAAGATTTGCGAGTCCCTCCGGCTTATATTAAAACTTTCCAAGGCCCGCCTCATGGCATCCAGGTTGAGAGAGATAAATTGAACAAATACGGTCGTCCCCTGTTGGGATGTACTATTAAACCTAAATTGGGGTTATCCGCTAAAAACTACGGTAGGGCATGTTATGAATGTCTTCGTGGCGGACTTGATTTTACCAAAGATGATGAAAACGTGAACTCCCAACCGTTTATGCGTTGGAGAGATCGTTTCTTATTTTGTGCCGAAGCACTTTATAAAGCACAAGCTGAAACCGGTGAAATCAAAGGGCATTACTTGAATGCTACTGCAGGTACATGCGAAGAAATGATCAAAAGAGCTGTATTTGCTAGAGAATTGGGAGTTCCTATCGTAATGCATGACTACTTAACAGGGGGATTCACTGCAAATACTAGCTTGGCTCATTATTGCCGAGATAATGGCCTACTTCTTCACATCCACCGTGCAATGCACGCAGTTATTGATAGACAGAAGAATCATGGTATGCACTTCCGCGTACTAGCTAAAGCGTTACGTATGTCTGGTGGAGATCATATTCACGCTGGTACCGTAGTAGGTAAACTTGAAGGGGAAAGAGACATCACTTTGGGCTTTGTTGATTTACTGCGTGATGATTTTATTGAAAAAGATCGAAGTCGCGGTATTTATTTCACTCAAGATTGGGTCTCTCTACCAGGTGTTATACCGGTGGCTTCAGGGGGTATTCACGTTTGGCACATGCCCGCTCTGACCGAGATCTTTGGGGATGATGCCGTACTACAGTTTGGTGGAGGAACTTTAGGACACCCTTGGGGTAATGCGCCAGGTGCCGTAGCGAATCGAGTAGCTCTAGAAGCATGTGTACAAGCTCGTAATGAAGGACGCGATCTTGCTCTTGAGGGTAATGAAATTATCCGTGAGGCTAGCAAATGGAGTCCTGAACTGGCTGCTGCTTGTGAGGTATGGAAGGCGATCAGATTTAATTTTAAAGCAGTGGATACTTTGGATCCTGAGAAAGCCTGAGTAATTACCTTTTGTTATCTTAGTTGAATTGCAATTAAACTCGGCCCAATCTTTTCCTAAAAGGATTGAGCCGAATACAAAGATTTTTTTGAAATACATCCTTATCTTTCTTTAAATACATACTTATCTAGATATAGAAGATTTGAAATACAAAATCTAAGACTAAATCTTTCTATTGTTGTCTTGGATCCACAATTAATCCTACGGATCCTTGGGATTGGTATATTCTTTTATATCCTGCAGTTTCCCTGAATCAAGCCAAGTCTCACAATTCTTTCTACCCATCCTGTATATTGTCCTTTTCTTTCCATATTGAACCTTAAATTATTACGTTCTTAGACGAAATTTTACGAAAAAAATGATTTCTAGGAGAGAACAAATATTTCTTTTTTTTTTTCGATGCGAATTTGATACGACATAAGAAAAAGCGCTCTTTATCATTGTATTTATAATGAAAAGGGGTTCCCGCATATCATATTCATATATAGTGAAGTATTACCTCGGATTTCCAAACAAAAAAAGAGAATTTTTTTTCAATACTCACACCTATTACCTTTTTCTTATTAGTTAATAAATAATCCTAGCGATTGGGTTTCTATGTTTAGACTGATAGGAAATAAGATATTCAAATAAAGAATTTTGGATCGAATGACTATTCATCTATTGTATTTTCATGCAAATAGGGGGCAAGAAAACTCTATGGAAAGATGGTGGTTTAATTCGATGTTGTTTAAGAAGGAGTTAGAACGTGCGTGTGGGCTAAATAAATCAATGGATAGTCTTGGTCCTATTGAAAATACCGGTGAAATTGAAGATTCGAATAGAAAAGATACAACTAAAAATATTCAGACTTGGGAGGGTCGTGACGATTCTAGTTACAGTAATGTTGATCGTTTATTCGGCGTCAAAGACATTCAGAATTTCATCCCCGATGACACTTTTTTGGTTAAGGATAGTAATGGAGACAGTTATTCCATATATTTTGATATTGAAAATCAAATTTTTGAGATTGACAACAATCATTCGTTTCTGAGTGAACTAGAAAGTTCTTTTTATAGTTATCGGAATTCTAGTTATCTGCATAATCGATCTACGAGTGAAGATACCTACTATAATCGTTACATGTACGATACTCAATATAGTTGGAATAATCATATTAATAGTTGCATTGACAGTTATCTTCAGTCTCAAATCTGTATCGATACTTCCATGGTAAGTGATAGTGATAATTACAGTGATAGTTACATTTATAGGTCCATTTGTGGTGAAAGTAGAAATAATGGTGAAGGGGAGGGTTCGGGTATACAAACCCACGCGCAAGGTACTGGTGATTTAACTATAGAAAGTTCTAATGATATTGATGGAACTCAAAAATATAGGCATTTGTGGGTTCAATGCGAAAATTGTTATGGATTAAATTATAAGAAATTTTTGAAATCAAAAATGAATATTTGTGAACAATGTGGATATCATTTGAAAATGAGTAGTTCAGATAGAATAGACCTTTCGATCGATCCGGGTACTTGGCATCCTATGGACGAAGACATGGTCTCTCTAGATCCCATTGAATTTCATTCGGAGGAGGAACCTTATAAAGATCGTATTGATTCTTATCAAAGAAAGACAGGATTAACCGAGGCTGTTCAAACAGGCATAGGCCAACTAAATGGCATTCCCGTAGCAGTTGGTGTTATGGATTTTAAGTTTATGGGGGGTAGTATGGGATCCGTAGTCGGGGAAAAAATCACCCGTTTGATTGAGTACGCTACCAATAAATTTCTACCTCTTATTATAGTGTGTGCTTCCGGGGGGGCGCGCATGCAAGAAGGAAGTTTGAGCTTGATGCAAATGGCTAAAATATCGTCTGCTTTATATGATTATCAATCAAATAAAAAGTTATTCTATGTATCAATCCTTACATCTCCTACTACTGGCGGGGTGACGGCTAGTTTTGGCATGTTGGGCGATATCATTATTGCCGAACCCAATGCTTACATTGCGTTTGCGGGTAAAAGAGTAATTGAACAAACATTGAATAAAACAGTACCCGAAGGTTCGCAAGCGGCTGAATATTTATTCCAGAAGGGATTATTCGACCTAATCGTACCACGTAATCTTTTAAAAAGCGTTCTGAGTGAGTTATTTAGGCTCCACGCTTTCTTTCCTTTGAATAAAAATTCAATCAAATAGAGCACTAAGTTCAATTATTTGTAGCAAACGAGTAGTTAGTTTATTCGGAATTTAGTTTATTATTTAGTTTATTCGGAATTAAAGGAAATAGGAATTTTCTTTGGTGACATAAGATCTAATTGTAGAAAGAATCAAAAGCTGCGGATAACCCCTTTTTACCTATATTTCTGATTATTAATCAAGAAGTCTCTATCAAAAAAAGAGTGAATTCTTCCTTTTGTGAAATTAGGCAAACAAAACGAATTTCTTCTTCTCATCTTACGTATATAATTCAAATATAAAAAATAGAAAGTTTTGTATTTTTCTCTATTTCCCGAAAATCCCCTTTAGGTAAAAATACCTCCCGGTTCAGATTCTAACGAATCTTTCGATAATCTGTAAGAAACTCTTTCTTTAGTAAAAAGAATAAAAGACAAAGAAATCAAGAAAAATAATAAAGTTGATTATCATACATATCTTTCATGTAGAAAGATGAATAAGTTCATTTATTTAGCTCTACATTCCTTGCACTTATTCTATATCCTCACTTAGATATAGATATATAGATACTTAGATCTATACTAAGACTAAGAATTGAATTCATAATTATTCATAATTAATTCATAATTATGAATAATTAATTATGAATAATTAAAGTCATAAATTAATTATTAATTAATTATTAATTATAATTATAATAATTATAATAAGAATTCTTTATTTATAAATAATAATAACAGGTACAAACAATAAATCGAGGTACCCATTCTATGACAAGTTTCGACCTTCCCTCTATTTTTGTGCCTTTCGTGGGCCTAGTATTTCCGGCAATTGCAATGGCTTCTTTATCTTTTCATGTTCAAAAAAACAAGATTGTTTAGACCCCATCTCTTCTATTTTTCTTTTCAAATCTCTTCTATTTTTCTTTTCAAAACTTAGACTTGTATCATAACTAAACAGATACTATTTAGTGGAATATGATATAACATGTGATTTCTGCCGAACATAAAGGAAAGGGCTCTTATACCTGCATAAACCTAAAATGAATTCTAGCTGTTTTCAAATCGACCAGGATCGCTGAATGGCTGAAATAAAAAGTCCTCGGATCTATAATCTATATGTATAGTGGGATCATATTCATATGAAGGGTATGTTATTATTTTAGTTTAGTTAGTTTCGATTAGATCTAAGCAATTTGATGAATTACTCCTAAAGGTTCACATCAAACTAGTGCTAGTTGATGAGAGTTACTTCGGAAACAAAAAAGGGAAAGTCAAATTAATTTGAGGTATTCTCTCAATTCCAATAAAATACAATCGGATCAAGTATGAGTTGGCGATCAGAACATATATGGATAGAACTTATAACGGAGTCTCGAAAAATAAGTAATTTCTGCTGGGCCTTTATCCTTTTTTTAGGTTCATTAGGATTCTTATTGGTTGGAACTTCGAGTTATCTTGGTAGAAATTTGATATCTTTTTTTCCGTCTCAGCAAATCATTTTTTTTCCACAAGGTATCGTGATGTCTTTCTACGGAATCGCGGGTCTCTTTATTAGTTCCTATTTGTGGTGCACAATTTCCTGGAATGTAGGCAGTGGTTATGATCGATTCGATAGAAAGGAAGGCATAGTGTGCATTTTTCGTTGGGGATTTCCTGGAAAAAATCGTCGCATATTCCTCCGATTCCTTATAAAAGATATTCAGTCCATTAGAATAGAAGTTAAAGAGGGTATTTATGCCCGTCGTGTCCTTTATATGGACATCCGAGGCCAGGGGGCCATTCCCCTAACTCGTACTGATGAGAATTTAACTCCACGAGAAATTGAACAAAAAGCTGCGGAATTGGCCTATTTCTTGCGTGTACCGATTGAAGTATTTTGAAAAATGGTCCGAAAATGGTGCTTTGAGGGAAAAATGCAAGAATCCTATTTTTTCTATAACATAACCTAAGTGAAGTTTCATCAGAAGGTTCATTCGAGCCAAAGCGGGCGGAACAAGAAATTCTTTTTTTGTCAATCGACGTTTCATTTTCTCCTTTCTTTTGTCTTGCTTAATGACCAACACAAAAATAACAACTCGATTTCTTAATAATGATAACTAGTCAATGTTTGGTTTGTTTTGCTACTTTGAGTATCGCAATATCTTTGCCTCAATTATTCTATTCCTGGCTGTGGGCAATCGGTGAATTTTGTTTTCGAAATATTGGATATTGTGATAGAAAGGGGATTCTTTCGTCTCCAAATTTGACTAATATTCATTACTTAAAGCGGCTCCTTCCGGTCATTCATCGAAAGGAGACAGTTGTTTCGAATTTGTCCAATTGAGATATCAGGAAGCAATATTTTTTTTTTTAGTATTTCTTCATTCGAAATGGATTATTAGTCGATTTTTCTAGTCTTTGGAGATTCAAAGACTAACCACAAAATCACAAATAAAATAGATTCATAGGTTCCATACCTTGTATAGAACTCATGCGTGAAAGAAACATTCGATCGCATAGAGGTCGACGAATGAGGTGGGTTGATTAACAATTCACAGATGAAAAAATGGCAAAAAAGAAAGCATTCACTCCTCTTGTATCTATAGTATTTTTGCCTTGGTGGCTTTCTCTCTCATTTAAAAAAAGTCTGGAATCTTGGGTTACTAATTGGTGGAATGCTGGGCAATCCGAAATTTTTTTGAATGATATTCAAGAAAGGGGTATTCTAGAAAAATTCATAGAATTAGAGGAACTCCTCGTCTTGGACGAAATGATCAAAGAATACTCGGAGACACGTCTACACAAGCTTCGCATAGAAGTCCAAAAAGAAACGATCCAATTAATCAAGATACACAACGAGGATCATATCCATACGATTTTGCATTTCTCGATAAATATAATCTGTTTTGTTATTCTAAGCGGTTATTCTATTTTGGGTAATGAAGAACTTGTTATTCTTAACTCTTGGGCCCAGGAATTCCTATATAACCTAAGCGACACAGTCAAAGCTTTTTCTATTCTTTTATTAACCGATTTATGTATCGGATTCCATTCAACCCACGGTTGGGAATTAATGATTGGCTCTGTCTACAAAGATTTTGGATTTGTTCAGAATGATCAAATTATATCGGGTCTTGTTTCCACTTTTCCAGTCATTCTTGATACAGTTTTTAAATATTGGATTTTCCGTTATTTAAATCGTGTATCTCCATCACTTGTAGTTATTTATCATTCAATGAATGACTGATAAAAGATCCACTCATATTAATCTAATAAGGTTTGTTACTTTGTAGTTGTACATAAACAAAGCGTTGCAAATTTATGCTTTTTACCCATCCGCGGGATTCATCCTATATAAAATAGAGCATTCCGGTACAATTATTCCAGTAACTAGCAGAATCGTGGATAGGGAACTATACTAGCGACTTACCCCACTTATTGTAGAAATTTTGGGATCAACGATTGGACCATGGAAACTAGAAATACTTTTTCTTGGATAAAGGAACAGATTACTCGATCTATTTCCGTATCGCTCATGATATATATCATAACTCGGACGGCCATTTCAAATGCATATCCCATTTTTGCACAGCAGGGTTATGAAAATCCACGAGAAGCGACCGGGCGTATTGTATGTGCCAATTGTCATTTAGCTAATAAGCCCGTGGATATTGAGGTACCGCAAGCGGTACTTCCTGATACTGTATTTGAAGCAGTCGTTCGAATTCCTTATGATATGCAACTGAAACAAGTTCTTGCTAATGGTAAAAGGGGGGGTTTGAATGTGGGGGCTGTTCTTATTTTACCGGAAGGTTTTGAATTAGCTCCCCC